>JAAKFY010000004.1:31299236-31319704 GCA_011823955.1 Dissostichus mawsoni | reverse complement strand
GCCATCATCTGAAGTCTGGTGCCGTTTGGACGATTGTCCATTGAGTTACGACAACATCGTGTTTATGGCGAGGGATGCGTTGCCATGGAAACGGCATATGATGACATCCCATAATTGGCATCGAGCTGTTCAGGGCCGGACCATTCACCATTATCTGAAGTCTGGTGCCGTTTGGACGATTTTCCATTGAGCTACGACAACACCGTGTTTCATGGCGAGAGATCTGTCGCCATGGCAACGGCATATGATGACACCCATAATTGGCATAGAGCTGTTCAGGGCCAGACCATTAGCCATCATCTCAAGTCTGGTGCCGTTTGGATGATTTTCCTTTGAGTTACGACAACATCATGTTTTTTTTGGCGAGGGATGCGTTGCCATGGAAACAGCTTTTGAGGAAAACTCACTATTGTCATATTGAGGTGTTGAGAGCCGGACCATTAACTGTCATCTGAAGTCTGGTGCCGTTGGACGATTTTCCATTGAGTTATGACAACACCGTGTTTCATGGCGAGGGATGCGTTGCCATGGCAACGGCACAAGATGACATCCCCTAATTGACATAGAGCTGTTGAGGGCCGGACCATTAATGATAGTCTGAAGTCTGGTGTCGTTTGGATGATTTTCCATTAAGCTACGACAACACCGTGTTTCATGGCGAGGGATCTGTCGCCATGGCAACGGCATATGATGACACCCCATAATTGACGTAAAGCTGTTGAGGGCCGGACCATTAGCCATCATCTGAAGTCTGGTGCCGTTTGGACCATTTTCATAGGAGCAACAGCGACACCGTGTTTCATGGCGAGGGATCTGTCGCCATGGAAACGGCATATGATGACACCCCGTAATTGACATAGAGCTGTTCAGGGCCGGACCATTCACCATCATCTGAAGTCTGGTGCCGTTTGGACGATTTTCCATTGAGCTACGACAACACCGTGTTTCATGGCGAGGGATCTGTCACCATGGCAACGGCATATGATGACACCCCATAATTGACATAGAGCTGTTCAGGGCCGGACCATTCACCATCATCTGAAGTCTGGTGCCGTTTGGACGATTTTCCATTGAGCTACGACAACACCGTGTTTCATGGCGAGGGATCTGTCGCCATGGCAACGGCATATGATGACACCCCATAATTGACGTAAAGCTGTTGAGGGCCGGACCATTAGCCATCATCTGAAGTCTGGTGCCGTTTGGACCATTTCATAGGAGCAACAGCGACACCGTGTTTCATGGCGAGGGATCTGTCGCCATGGAAACGGCATATGATGACACCCCGTAATTGACATAGAGCTGTTCAGGGCCGGACCATTCACCATCATCTGAAGTCTGGTGCCGTTTGGACGATTTTCCATTGAGCTACGACAACACCGTGTTTCATGGCGAGGGATCTGTCGCCATGGAAACGGCATATGATGACACCCCGTAATTGACATAGAGCTGTTCAGGGCCGGACCATTCACCATCATCTGAAGTCTGGTGCCGTTTGGACGATTTTCCATTGAGCTACGACAACACCGTGTTTCATGGCGAGGGATCTGTCACCATGGCAACGGCATATGATGACACCCCATAATTGACATAGAGCTGTTCAGGGCCGGACCATTCACCATCATCTGAAGTCTGGTGCCGTTTGGATGATTTTCCATTGAGTTATGACAACACCGTGTTTCATGGCGAGGGATGCGTTGCCATGGCAACGGCATATGATGACACCCCGTAATTGACATAGAGCTGTTCGATCCGGACCATTCATTTTCCATTGAGTTTAGACAACACCGTGTTTCATGGCGAGGGATCTGTCGCTGTTGTTTTCTCCATTTCTAATGATACTATGTAATACCTTCCATAAACCTTTCATATTAATCGTATTATTCTCTACTATTTTAATATAGTATTCTTTCTTACATATTCTCATAATATTGGTTAATTTATTCTTATATCTTTTATATTTATTTTCTGCTTCTGAAGTTCTATATTTTATGAATTGTCTATATAGTGTATTTTTCTTTTTGCATCCATTTTGTAGGCCATTAGTGATCCATGCACTGTGAGTTTGTTTGTGTCTCTCTCTGCATTGTTTCACAGGACACTTTTTGTCATAAAGTGATTTAAAAATGTTTAGAAATTCATCATATGCCTTGTCAATATCGTCTCTCTCATATACTACCCTCCAATTCTGATTTAGTAAGTCATTCTTAAATGCATTTGTGTTTTCTTCAGTTCTCAATCTTTTGTATTTGAAATGGCTGGCGACTTTAGGTTTCTTAGAACTGCAGTGATAGACAATAAAAACAGGTCAATGATCACTGATGTCACTATATAATAGTCCACCTACTGTATTGTTTTCCATAATGTTTGTGAATATGTTGTCTATTAATGTAGCAGAATGAGAAGTGATTCTACTAGGTCTGGTGATTTTAGGATACACACCCATACTGTACAATGTATTGATGAAGTCTTTATTTTATGCTTTTTGCATTCAACCGGTCAATATTGTAATCCCCACAGATTAACATCATTTTTTTGTAATGATTTAGTAAACATTGTTTCTATCCTATCTGTAAATGTGTCAATACAGGTTCCAGGAGCTCTGTATATACAGCTCACAATAACATTTTTAGACTTTTCCATACAAATTTCTACTGTAATACATTCAAACAAATCGCCAACAGCTGTTGTCATGCTCTCCACCACCTTCTAGTTCATTCCTTTATCCACATAGATTGCCACACCCCCTCCACTCTTATTCCTTCTGTTTGTATAATTCACTTCATAGCCATCCATCTCAAAGTCCACACCTTTCTCAGCACTGATCCAGGTCTCTGATATTGCTATGATGTTGAATGGGTTCTTAAACTGACTTAGATATTCTTTAATGTTGAGGAAGTTGGCATATAGGCTTCTGCTATTAGTATAAATGTTCTTTAGTTCTTTAGTGGTCAAATGCGGCCCACGGGCAATTTTGAATCGGCCCTCAGCAAATTCAAAAAGTATAATGGAGTATGGCCCACAAATGAAACTTGTGCTTGTCTTGAACTTCTAAAATAGAAATGAAAACAGATATTACACAGTATTCATGTGTTAAGACGCCCACTCTTCAAACGAATTCAGTCAGTTAAAGCTGAAAACATTTTCTATCAAATCTAAGTTGATAAGAAAAAAGCCCGGTAACTTATTTTCATAACACGCTTGAAATATGCCCTTCATATTTCCTCTTGTTCCTGTTACCCTACGGAGAGCTGTGATGTAGGCTGTTGTTTTTCTTAAAGCATATTCAAGTATTAAGCATCATTTACCTACATTTGATTGATTTTGCTGACTTATAACTTAACTTACAGTATGAGGCAATAAACCTCCCTCTAGTGAGCGGCCCAGCCCTTCGTATATTTTTCTGTATGTGGCCCTCAGTGAAAAAAGTTTGGACACCCTGCTGTAGATGGAGGCTGCTCTGGTTAACTCAATGAAAGCAATTTGACTCCATATTATTGGCAGCTAATTTATCAACTATAATTTAAATATCAAAATAATACACAACTATACACACTTACCATTATTGTACAAAGCATTGCCTTTAAAAAATGATTACTACTGCTGTCGATTGTACAAAATTATCGTTTTAATCAAAATAGTCATTTGTAATGAATCATGATTATTCACACATTTAAAATACTACTATTTACTTGTATTTTAGGAGGAGATAAAACAAATACTGGTGTGGTGTTGTTGTAAAGAAATGCATGAAAAACTATAGTACGAGATATCAGTGGGTGTTTTACATTATTATAATAACTCAGCTTAGTTTTGGAGACCACCCCAACTGATGCCAGGACTACTGAATGGAAGAATCAGTGGAACAGCCATACTGTACATCGCAATGGATGGAGAGAGGCATCACCCCAGATGAATGTCTCGCTACTGGCTACGACCAACATTGGGCTGTCTGGAAAACAATGAACCGCCTGCAAGTCCTCTATAAAACACACTGACACAGGCTTCAGCAAAAGGCCTTTTCTCAATTTGTCTCCACACTAACAAGTGCAGATCATGTGTCATGGATTACACTGAGGTGCCAATTCCTCTGCTTTCTTTGCCTTTTCACTGCCAGGCAATTCATGGTTACAATCTGTGCTGGAATTATGGGAGGAAGTTGGTGTCAAATGTGTTACATTTGCATGAACTCTTACCTCCATCTGCTTCTTGTGTGTCATGATTAAATATAATCAGTACAGTCATGATTCCGTCAATGAACATTCATGATTTGGGATTTTACATGATTGGTGGCTAGACAAAAGGACACGGTTCAGGTGCTTATTTTCCAGACAAGCTGTAAAGATATATTACACATTTTAGTTTTTAAAATGTATTTGGTTATTACACCATCATGATTTGGTCTGTCCATGTGTCTGCATACTTTACAGTGCTGCTGAGGTGTATTATCAGTACGCTCATCAGTCCTGATATATATATATATTAGGGATGTGCATCTCCATCACTGAGGCGATGCGCATCTCGATACGTTGCCAACGATACGATACATTAACGATACATTTGAAACACCAGGCGATGCGATACGATACGATTCACCCCTGTTGCGATTCGGGGCGATACGATGTGATTCAACACGATGCAAAATAATGATACTTCAATATGGTACGGCAGAGGATTTTGGTTTTATTCCTTATATGCAGCAAATCATAAATTAACAAAAAAGTGCTTTACATATTTGGTTCTCTCTACTAGTACTGCGCATCCCATCATGCTGTTTCTTTTTACCTTAAAAAACTCTCCAGAGTGGCTACAGTACAGTTGTATAACACCTCACAGTTAAACAATTTAAGGATGCATTGCCCATGATTAACAATGTGCAAATAACAACTACCATAGTGCAATGCCCATACAACTGTCAGCCTGATGTGCTTAACACTCATTCATAGGCTAACTCACCAGTGAGCGGAAAGCAGTGGTTTCTATATGAACAATAAAGAATACAAATAACCTTTCACAAACAGGTCTTTCATAACTGCTTACAGTAAGGAAGACATTTAAACTATTATTGGCAGTCACAGGCTGTTAAACTAAACACCACTCTCTCTGACAGAACACCTCACTGAGTGATTTAACTCATATGTCTAACTTTCAGGTTTCTCTTTTCAGCCGCAGACCCCATGTCGCCTCTTTATGTGCGTCGCTATTTAAATGTCAAATCGCTATATTATTGGGTAAAGACTATCGTACACATTTTGCAGTTGAAATAATACCAAGATCTCATTTTATTCAGACTACAGCAGATCATATCACTTTATTTGTATTCAAAGTTGATCATGCTATAGTTCATCAAGAGTTCTAATCATCAAAAGACAAGATTGAAGAACACTCTGCTCGCACACTGTGCAAGACATTTCAATAGAAATATAAAAAGAAAATGGTATGAAGATGTGAAACTCATTCTGGTGGAGATATTTCAAATGCTTTCAACTGTGCTTCTGTTTTCAGTCCAGCAGTGAGTCCTCTGCTGAGCTTTACCTGCATCTATTCTGGTTAAAGCACAGAAAAGAGGGATTCATAATTAAAAAATAAAATAATGTAAAACTGATCAAATAGGTAAGGTAAGGTTCGTTATTTATATAGCACATGTTCAGACAGAGGCAATTCAAAGTGCTTTACATCAACATTAACACTTAAAGGTCACCTGTCATGCGGGCCGTCCGCCCGAGTCCCGGGCCGCCCGGGGGCAAAGCAGAGGCCGAGAAGGGGGACTCGGGGGGACGGCCCGGGGGCAAAGTAGAGGCCGAGAAGGGGGACTCGGGCGGACGGCCCGGGGGCAAAGTAGAGGCCGAGAAGGGGGACTCGGGTGGACGGCCCGGGGCAAAGCAGAGGCCGAGAAGGGGGACTCGGGCGGACGGCCCGGGGGCAAAGCAGAGGCCGAGAAGGGGGACTCGGGCGGACGGCCGGGGAGCAAAGCAGAGGCCGAGAAGGGGGACTCGGGCGGACGGCCAGGGGGCAAGGCAGAGGCCGAGAAGGGGGACTCGGGCGGACGGCCTGGGAGCAAAGCAGAGGCCGAGAAGGGGGACTCGGGCGGACGGGAGCAAAGCAGAGGCCGAGAAGGGGGACTCGGGCGGACGGCCCGGGGGCAAGGCAGAGGCCGAGAAGGGGGACTCGGGCGGACGGCCCGGGGGCAAAGCAGAGGCCGAGAAGGGGGACTCGGGCGGACGAAACTTAGGGGGCCGAAGACAGGGGTGAAGGCCTCGTCGGGTAATTTAGGGGGCCGGTCACGAGGGCGAAGGCAGTGGCTGGGAAACTCAGGAGGCCGGGTTCGAGGGCGAAGGCCGGGTTCGAGGGCGAAGGCCGCGACGGGACAGCTCCGGAGGACGGGCAGGAAGGCAGCGCCGGGACAGCTCCGGAGGACGGGCAGGAAGGCAGCGCCGGGACAGCTCCGGAGGACGGGCAGGGAGACGTATAGAGGGAAAGTACCCAGATCGTTGCTCTCATCTATTTAGATGTAACTACTAGAAGTCATCATCTAAGGGGTTCTTTTTCAAAATGTTCTTCTGGGGGGGCATGTAAAAATGTATTGTATAGTATGTCAAAAAATAGGAAAAAACATCATAGTACAGTTTGTTGAAGTATCTCTAAAAGTGTGAAAAAAATTATAGTATAGTATGTCAAACATTTCATGAAAGAAGTAACAAAATACAAGAATTCTGCAAAAAAATGTAAAAATGCGTCCAAGAGTTGAATACTTTATTGAGACCTCAGATGAAATACACACTGTATTTGTTGAGTTATCTTTGCACCTTTAAGCACACAGACATTTCCTCCTACAGTAGTGAGGCATTCACAGATCGATATGAAAAGCCACACATATTTTCTAGAAAACACAAAGTGTCTCACAATCTTAACCCTCAAAAGTTTCCAGGTTGTCTCAGTGTGTAGAGAGCCAATCCAAGGGCAGCATTACATTCCAATTGGCAATAGATCAGAGCACGACCTCTTGTGAAAAACAAAAAACAATATAATAAAAAATGCAAACAAAATATAGTAAAATACAAATGCATGAAAACAAGCTTTATTACAATGTGTTTCTTCAAGAGGTATATTCAGAAATAACACTCACCATTACTATTGTCGCCTTATTGCAACCTGAAAACATGGAGAGAAAAGAACAACACTGAAAATGTGGAGCTGCTAAAGTCTCCAGGCTACATTAGCCACTACCAACAAATAAACATTAAAATGACTGATTTAACTCTGCGGCTGAGTTGCTCTGGTTATATTTGTTTATTCTTAAATTCTTTGATTGTGATGTGCTGAAGAGGCTGAGGCCTGATTCATCACAATGATGTCAGGTGTGTGAATCCTATTTTGACCTGATGGATAAAAGCAGAGGCAGAAACGATCCTCAGAATCTGTGTTCAAAGGCCATCATCATTTTCTGTTTAAAGCAGCTTTGCTAGATGTTTATTAGGTGAAGAAATGTCCTTAACTTGTGTTATGTTGCAAAACGTGCATTTTTTCAAATCCATATCTTCAGCATGTGAAGAATGCATGTTATCAACGTCTAGCGAAGCTGCTTTAAACAGAAAACTATGATGGCATGGGGTCTGCGAGACAGCGAGACACAGAGGAACTCAGTGTGTGTGTGTGTGTGTGTGTGTGTGTGTGTGTTGTGGTGTGTGTGTGTGTTGTGTGTGTGTGTGTGTGTGTGAATCCGTTACGTCACTATGCCCGTTACGTCACTATGCCCGTTACGTCACTATGCCCGTTACGTCACTTTACTCAGGAAGAAAACAATGGAAACAGAGAGATCTCCAACGAGGCGTTCTGGGGCAGCATAGACAGGTCTTCTCTGTGTTAGAGTTTTACTCCCTACAGGGTGTACTTTGAGGGTTTGTGACTCTGCAGACCGTTTACATGCAGAAAAACCTTCATAACACACAAGGGGACGGGTAATAACCGGAAAAGCATGACATGGGACCTTTAAAAGAGAGAATGTTTTGTGTGAATGTTTTGGACAAAAGATGTACAAAATGTTCATATAATTGAATTAAATCGTAATAAATAACTGAATAAATAATGGGCTCTTTTTGTTTGTTCATTTTAGTTTATTTTCAATGTCGGACATCAATGTTGATTGCAATCTTCAGCGTGACCATATCTCAATGTAGATTCAATGACTTTTTGCTATCTGCAGCATACAAAGTCATTCAAACTAGCTGCACCTTTACCAGCTTTGAGAACACTTTAATGATCAATAATGGTAAAACATATCATATATTATTCTGAAATGGACCAATCTGCACAATCACTACTTTTACTTTTGCTACTTCAACTATATTTGATGCGAATACTTTTCTACTTTTACTTGAGTAACATTTTGAATGCAGGACTTTTACTGTAACAGAGTATTCCTACACTCTGTTACTTCTACTTTTACTTAATGATAAGATCTGCGTACTTCTCCCACCTCTGGAAGTCAATACTATCTGCTTAACTGTCTGGCAACCATTGCGAATGTTATCAGGCCATTACGAAGTCGTCATCAGCTGTTTCCAATGTAAGGCTTCAACAGGGGCACACTTCACCCTCACACAGCCAACACTATGAACGTGTTACAGATGTATACATTTTAGCTACGTTAGATGGGCGACTGTAGCTACGAGGGAGTGCGGTCTTCTTTCAACCAGGTCGTGAGTTCGATCCCAGCCCATGCAGTCAACATGTCGATGAATCCTTGAGCAAGATATTTGCAGTATAGAGTGCAGTATCTTTAGGGGTGTGGTCTTGCTCGGCTATTGGACTAAATTACTTAGAAATCTGCTTTCTGTAAGCTATGTCTTTTAAACGCCAATGTTCAAAAATTGGCGATCATATTGTTAATCTTCTCATGGCATTGAATATGTAACAAGCATTAAATTATACTTACATTCAGAAAGCTTAACTTTCCCACGAGTGCACCGGGCTTCAGAAGAATGATCAAAAAACCTGCCAGACCTGGAACATTCCAAATGCTGCTTTTCACCATCATATATTAATCTGACTCCAACAGATTTTACGTGAGAAAGGTCATCAGTGTCCACAGAACAGTAGGTGGCTGGAAAAAGAAACAATACATTTATTTATACAGCCAAATTCTCTGAATGTTAGAGTTGACTTGTTTTTACCTTTGCAGGTGGGTGCTTCGGACCACGTGCCATCGATGTAACATCCCACCATCTTCGGACCTACTCGTTCGTAATGATCAGCACATTGGTACTGCAAATACCTTCCATTATTTTTCACGACGTCACCGTTAGCAACCACGGGGGGAGTTCCACAGTTGTCGACTGAAATACAAAAAATGTAATTGTTTTTTCAGAAATCATTATTTCAAGATGCCATAGCAGAGTAAATCATATCAAATGTAAAACCTTCTTTGTCATTTCAATTGTGGTTCATCTGTCTCAACCAGTAAAATTGTAACTTCAAACTTGTTGTATAAGGGTTATATAATATCTAAAAGGAGAAAGGAAGCAACTTTTGTACCTGTTGTGACTTGCCTTCAATTTCTTCATCCTTTTTGGAGCTGCCAGAAGATCCTGAAAGACACAGCGGCCATATCGCAATGGATGTTGTTTTTATGCATTTCTTTTAGAAAGCCTAAACATTTTTGCTTTCTCAAATGTAAGGTAATTTGTTGTCTTCACAAGCAGATATATAACTGTTTGAAATGTAAAGATATAACAGTCCTATTAAACTTCTCTTCTTCTAAAATGTTTAACAATGCCGTTTTAAACTTTTCACTACGCACGTTCACAGATACTCATACCTATAAAGTATTGGGGGAATGAGTCCGAAAACATGGAAATGAGCTAGCATTTTACCACTTCACTGGTCTTAAAGTCAACGGTCTTTTTAACATGTTTTTGAGATGGTTAGCACAACCTTAGGAGATGTTCATGTTTTGTTCTACTACAAAAATGTGGTCAGTAAATACCCACTGGTGATTATCAGAAGCTTCTATGTGTCGTATAAACAGCGATTGCTAACAAGTGTCTAAATGAGACTACTGAACGTCATAGCGCCGAACATTAGCCGCCTTTAGCTTAGCAGTGGTGACACGCAGCTAGGCAACTGTGATGTAGCTTGTAGTTAGATGTAGTTTGTTTTTCACCTAGCGTTAGCTTTTTACTTCTGGTGATTGCATTTAGGCGGTTTAAGTGGTGTTAATATGTGGAGATTATCCTGCTGAACAAAACATGTGAAGTATTATCTTTATTTCTGCAAAGTTCCTAAAACCAATGGAAAAATCCTATTGCTTTTTGTCGAGGGAGCCCTTGCGTTACATTTCTTTTATAATTTGTCTGACACATTTAGTCGGTGTCCCGCATTTGATTGACAGTCATCCATCCAAAAAGTGTTATTTATCCAAAAGTGTTTAGAAAACTGTCGGTAAACTAGCTCCGCTCATTTCTCCAGACTCATAGATCGCAAAAGAATACGGGAATATTTACGGATGACAGTTTGTTGTCAGAAATTCAATTTAAAACAAATAATTGTAATTCCTTATATTTATATTTATAAGCAAATACTTTCAATATAAATGTTTATCAGTGCTGCCCCTGTGCAAATTGGGACCCTACGTGAAATGTTGTCATGCTTACAACAATACAGACAAACAGACTCAAAAACAGTTTCTACCCCTGGGCCGTCAGGCTGCTTAACCACCACACATAATGCAATAACCGTAACCATCCTCACACATACACACACTTTTAATGCACTTTATATACTATTTTTATATCAATATTTCTAACTATTTGTTCCCCCCGTATGATTGTTTATGTTGTCTGTCCTATTGCCGTGTTTTGTAGTGTTATGTATGTGTTTGTATTTTCTGCACACTGGGACAGAGTTGCACTCTGAATCTCGTTGTACTCTGTGTATAATGACAATAAAAGGCTTTAACTTAACTTTAATACGTCATAACTGCACCACTCACAATTGATGCAATGTCAATTTAAAGCAAAAAGTGAATATATCAGTACTCCACCATGTCTCCTTCGATGAAAGCATATTGCACTGTTTTCACTCACTGCACGTTGGGCCTTCAGTCCAGTTTCCTGAGATGCAAATGATTGTTTTGGTGTCTGCTCCCTCTGCAGTATATGCATCTTCACACTTACACTGCAGTTGTGAGTTCACAGCAAACACCTGCTGGTATCCCTTACCAATGATGACTGCATGGGGGATTTTAGGGGGATCACCACATGATTCGGTACTCTATAAAAAATTGAGAAAATAAATCAGGGATAGAAAGGAAAAAGTGTCTCGATGTATAGTTCTATGATTCTTTGAGTTGGTGACATTGATTTTAAGATTTAGACACGGATTTGATTCTGACAACTGTTGTTTATTTTTTATTTGACTGACTTACTTTCACAGATTGGCACAGAGGACCATGCTCCGTTTATACACTGCGCTCTTGCGTCACGGTCTTTGTGTTCATATCCTTCGTCACATCTTACCAAGATTTTTTCTCTCCCCATTCCAACCATCTGTGCTTGCATCGTAGTTTCCATTTGGGATAGTCAGTGGCACACAGGCTTTTTCATCTGAGTTGGAAAATAAATTAATACAATTTGTAATAAAGTGCAGCACACGACAGCTCCTATTCATTGTCCTTTATTCAGTGGACGTTAGGGCCCCCAAGGACTTTTTCAAGATCAACAATGAAGAAGAAAACATTATACCATCTTGACAGTCTTTTAATTTTATAATGCCATTATTTGAGTGAACAATATCTCTACGGTTTTATTAAACCAAACATTATTGTAAAATTGAACCAGAACTCATATATTTATTTCATTGTTTTATATTAAAGAAGGTCGGCACAAAATGAACCAGCATCATTCAGAAATGAAATAAAAAGGAATCTTTGCCAACTCTTGAAATCTTATGCTAAAATATGTGTGTGCCGCCGGGTTGTGTTGGTGTTTGTATAATTCATATCTGTTTGTTGGTGACATTGGTGAAGATGGATGGAAACATTTTACAAAAAGCTGACTAATGTACAACAAATGTATCGTACAAAAAAAGTAAGTGTCATACAGGTACAAAAGCAGGACATTATCCTTTAAATCCCAATCAGAATGAAATGAAAATAAATCTTTGGGCAGTACTGAAAAGTTTTTCCAAAAGGTATAAAAAAAAAAGAAAGGTATACACTGTACATTGAAAAACACAACGTAGAGTGGCTCATTTAAACAAACCACCAGAAAGATGATAGAAAACGTACCTATACATTGGGGTTTAGGAGACCAATTGCCATTTTGACACCTGCTGGTCCCCCACCAGTCCCCACTGCTGGTTTAAGTCCGTCATGACACGCATAACTGAGCGTGGCTTCATGATTATAAGCTGATTGTCCAGGGGGGAAAAAAACGCCATTCAGACTGGGAGCAGGACAAGGCTGAGCTGCACTTTGTGCTGAAATATGACGATAAACAGTCAAATACTTTATATATATCCCTGATATATTCAGGCAAATTCAGAAGTTTCTAAGTAACAGAGTTGAATTCCCTTACCATGCAGCACTTTGGATTCCAAACCAGGAAAAAAAATCCTAGATATCTCAGGCACATTTCGGCAGGAAGGAAATAATAATGCCTAAAGGGTTTCAGTTAAGATCAGGACCAGTTAATAATTGTTGAGGGCAATCAGCCAAAAAGCAAAGAAGTTAAGAAATAGTAAACATTCAGCTGAGTTACGGTCATCATGCTGTACACACAAACAGCCTCCGTGGACTTCAGTCAGATCAGTCGCATTTTACAAAAGCACGCTGCTTTGTTGAGATCAACAGTGTGTACAGCTGTTTTTGTCATTATCCTGCTTTGGTTCACACATTCCTTTTTTTTACCAAATGAATCCTAGTCCACCAATATTTATGCTAAATATCATTGGAGTCATACCCCTTACTTATTTTGTGAAAGATTCTTTGAAGTGAGGACTAGTTCTCTGGTGATTTCATGTTCAAGGACACATTTTATGCTGAGAAACATTCTTTATTGAGCTTCTTCTGCTTGCTCCCAACATTTCGTTTTTATCTACATCTGAAATTTAGTATTGCAAATTACGATTGTGTTGTCAAACCAACCTTTAAAATTGCATTCCACTACCGACTGTATCTGAGTGTTGCATGCAGCACTTGTTAAGTCAATAAAAGCAATTTGGCTTTGTATTATGGTCCAACAGTTTATCAACTATAACTTCATTATCCGAATATAACATAATAATATACATTTTCCATTATCGGCCGGAGCATTGTCTTTACAGGATAATCCCATTTTATAAACACTAAAGCTGAACATTGTATCATCTTGTACAGTATGACTAAATTACCTCCATCTGCTCCTGGTGTGACTGGTTATGATTAAATAATAAGTAAAGTTATGATTCTGTCAATAAACCTTCAAGATGTGCGCTTTTATTTAAGTGTTGGTTAGGCAGCTGAAGGCCCATCAACACAAGAACACATGGTTCAGGTGCTAATTTGCCAGAAACACTGTAAATATTTCTTGGAAAGTTGTGTTTTCTGTTTTGAAAATGTGTTTTGTTGTGACACCACCATACTGAGTATTTCTGTCCAAGTATCAGCATACTTTGCAGTGTTGCTAAAGTATATTAAGTAAGGCATAATGTGCAGTGAGGCGGTCATTAATGATAAAAGAACACAGATAGTGTGATCAGGATCACATTATCCCGCTTATTACATTGCAACATACAAACTAAACAAAGGGCTTGACTCACAATGTTGATTTAAAAATGACCGTATTGCTACCGCTAAAAGATATATATATATTCCGCTCCACTGCGTACCAAAGGCAGGAACTGCGGCGACAGCAAGTCTGTTATCATCTTCTTTTCCATTAACCAGTCTTAACACTGCTAGAGTATATCACATTTTATATTATATTGATAATTTGGACTCTTCAATTTCTGATTTGGTAAATAATTATTATTTTGGGTAAATACCGTTTACATTGTAGTAAATGGAGAGGAGGCAAGCCCTCCTTTCCCTGTTTCATAAATGAGTTCATGTCCTTTTTTCTGTCCCTTAGATAAATACAATCTTGTAACCTGTCTATAAAGATTTACAATGACATTTCCAAATGGTTATTAAGTAAGCTTAATGCCTCCTAAATTAGTTTGTGACTTTATGCTTTTTCTTTCCCCCTGGCTCTTATTGGATGTATTATTTATGTTTTTCGTCTTATTGTGAATTAATAGGCGCTTTCACACCGGAGTACTTTTCCCAGAAATAGTTCCGATAGGTCCTGGGATGTTGCGTTCACACCAAAAATATTTTTTTTCGAGAACCTTTTCTCCCCTTTTCAGTCCCTGCTAGAGAGGTGTACTTTCCTGGGGAGAAAAAGGTTCCCATTTCTGATTGGCTGGGCGAATTGCAAACCACGCCCCGTAAAACTCGGAAAAATGTGTGAAGCCGCCATTGTATTTGCTGGCATTAGCATTATTAGCATTAGCATTAACCCCGCGCACCGACGGAGAGAGACTAACTTATGGCAACACAAAAAAAACATGGGAGCGGTGGAGTGATGAGGAGGGTTCGGCGTTCTGGCGATTTACTCGGGAGTAAATCGCCCGATCGATTTACTCGATTTTACTCGGAAGTCCCCAACTCCGGGGACTTCCGGCCGGGGACTTCGGGTGGCAGTATACGCCGTGAAGTTGTTTGCGGCCTGACAGTAAACCCAAAGCAGAAGAAGTGACGTCAGCGGCTTCATTTGCGTAATCCTCCCTCAGGGACTTATTTACTAGATAGTTCCGGAACTAAAAAAAACAGGAACTATTCCTGGGAAAAGTACTTGGTGTGAAAGCGCCTAATGTCTTGCACTTATATTGATGAGTTGATGATATCCTCACCGAGCTTTTATATGTTAAAAATATGTTCAATCAAAAATATATATATAAAAAAAACACTGCTAGAGCCCATACTGTGTTCCCCTTAGTGCATACTTCCTGTCCGTCTTCTTCATCTGTTCTCTTTAGTGTTTACTTCCTGTCCGTCTTCTTCATCTGTTCTCTTTAGTGTTTACTTCCTGTCTATCTTCTTCTGTTGATTTATCTGATGTCTTTTAAAATCTTTCCTTCTCATGCGCTCTTTTTATTTTCTTTACTAGAGGCAGTTCAGCCATCAGGAATCCAAAGTGCTGTGCTGTACACAAATATAAAAATGATGCATGGTGTATCTGATGGAGAAAAAAGATTGTTGTGCACATCTGGCGTTAAATTGACCGGACTTCTTTCTGTGGATTGATATGACTGCACATAGTCCCCTGATCCTCTTGTAGCTACGGTCTATTCTCATTAGCAGCGGTCTCTTAGCAAAACATTAACAACCTCTGGTTGACCAATGAAAATGTAGTATTCAACTAAGCTGTGTGTTAATACAAGTTTACACTTACTAATATAGAAATCAATTTGTAGTGGAAAGACTGTACGCAATTTGTAGAAGATATACAACTAATATCTATGTCGATTGTTTAAGAACAATTACTGTTTATTCAGTCTACTGTAGACCATTTCACTTTTATTTTTAATCAAAGTGTTGATAGACATTAGTGCATCAAGAGTTCCAAGCATAAAAAGACAAAATGACTCTTAAAGAACAATTTGCTTCAACATTGTGTAAATATGTTCAATCAAAATGAAAGAACAAAACAAAAACAGCTGATTTAAAAGAAAATAATTTACAAATATGAAGTTTTTTTGGATCTTCTCTGGTGGAGATATTTCAAATGCCTCCAACTGTGCTTCTGTTTTCAGTCAGCCCTCCACTGTGCATCTTTTCTGGAAAAGCACAGACAAAAGGTATTAATTCAATAATGTAAAACTGATCAATAGTAGTTAAAATAATGAGCCGTCTGAGAATAGCACTTACATAATGATGATCATAGCTCCGACAACCTAGAAATAATCCAATAACAACAGAACAGCAGTGAATATTTCAGAACGTCATTTCTTTCACTCAAACTGCTCTAATTTAATTCTCATTCACTAAAGTTTGCATGTCTACCCTAGTGTTAAAAAAAAGTCCAAGAAAATGTGTAAAAATCTGTATTTTTACTAGTTATTAAGGTCGGGCTACAGCTACATACACATTATTTGCCAACCTTAAGACCCAAAAAATCGAGATAATTTAAAAATATTTGTTTACCAACTCTGTTTCCTGCTTTCTGGTGAATTTCATTTAACACAAATATCAAAATAAGCGAAGTGTAACAGTATTGACATTACCACATATTCTTAAGTTTGAATTCTTGTTCTGTGTGAAAATGACTCCATATACTTACAGTGGGTATAATGAATTCTTCCATTAATGCATTGAACACGGCGGCTGTAATCAGCCAAATACAATGAATATGCGTATCCACTCCTTCCTTTACGTATTCAACACTTGATATTATAACATTGGCCATAGTCCTTTGAGCAGGATCTATGACACAGAAAGCCGCTGCACAGAAAGAAAAACGTATGTATAATTACTCGGGTAATATATTTGGGTGATATCTTTTTAGGAACAAAAACTTGTCGTTATGACTTGTTTATACCTTTGCAGGATGGTGGTTCTGTCCACTTGCCATTGCTTTGACACGTCACAATGTCTGGACCCTCTAGTGTGTAAAAGCGATTACATTGGTATTTCAAATATGTTCCGCTCACTTCCACAACATCTCCATCTGGAACACTTGGGTAGTCTCCACAGTTGGCGTCTAAAATCAAAAAGAGGCTATTTAATATTTCCATTTAACTTTAAAAACAGGCCGGTCAAAGTTAACGTGTTAACGCTTGAGATTTATCTGGAAACCTAAACGTTTTAAAATATCTACGCAGACTATTCACATACCAATTGACAACTTCCTCCTATAATTACAGCTCATATGTTTACCATGAATTGTATGGCAGTAAAAAGGCAAAGAAAGCAGAGGAACTGGCACAAGCTACATGTATTTCACTGACTGGAGACCACTGGACATCAGGAAGCAGTTACAGCACAATTTAATACAAGAAGGAAGGAAAGGCATTTTGCTTTGTAATGTAGGAGCCCGTTTCTTGAAGTTTCACAGGAGTGGAAGACAAGGTTTTTACTGTAGAAATAGTTACTGCTTGCATTATGATAGCGGCAGAAAACAGGAGCATCTGTGTAGCACACATTATACAGAGCGTGATCACAAAGGCTTGACAGCGTCTTTTGATGCTTTAGCTAAGTGTCGGAAAGTTGACGGACTTCATGCCAATCATTTTGAAATCATCAAAACTGAGCTGAGATGTTTAACAATAAAATAACAAACCTATGATTTGTCTTACCAGTTTGTCATGCATTTCTTTATTACAACATAGCATGTGTATTTCTTTAATCTCCCAAAAATACACTAAGCAAGGTTAATAATAGTATTTTAAACTTGTGATTAATCATGATTAATGATTTTCATCTATTGGTGGGGCTCTTCTCTAGAACCTTTTTTTCAAATCAATAACATTTTGAAAGACCTTGTTGACCTTATCTTCACATAGTTCTGCAACTGGTTCTTCAGGGTTTTTTTGCAGATGGTGACTGCTTAATCCACCCCCAAGAACTTAACGTTAAATGTTTTCCATGTTGTACTTCTTCTTTACAGTCTGGTTCATGTTAGCAGAAGTAATCACCATACATGTCGTTAATGAACCATAAAATCAAACAAGTTGGTTGGTCGCAAAGAATATTCTCAGACAGGCAGAGTAAAGATGATCTATAACTCAAATGTATGCATTCTTTTCTAAAGGATAGTGGGTGCTGTCTAATGCCCTATTTAGATTTATTTTAGATAACATCAGATATAAACAACAAATATATTTAGCAACAGGAACATTAGTTAACAATGTTGTTTGTGAACGCAAGTTGATGTTAGCTTGAAATGTAAAAACTAACGTCAGCCTACAGTGTAATGTTGTTAACACTGTCTCTGTAGAGTCTAGAGTGTCATTTCTTCTCTTAATTAGCTGTTGTTTGCTCACGTTCACTTTTCCAATTGGAATTAATTGACTGACCTCTTTGAGTGTCATGAGAGCCAGTGGCAAAATCAGAATGCTTAATTTGAGCTACCCGTGTTTTTAAGCTACCTTCTTTACTCAAACTGGGAGCAGGACAGGGCTGAACTGCACTTTGTGCTGAAATAAAACGTCAAACAAAAGTAAATATCAAAGGACAAAGAATTAGGGGTGCATCGAAGTGGCAGAATTACATTTTCTTACCATTCAGCACTTGTGGAATCCAAACCAGGAGAAAAAATCCAAGATATCTCCCACACATGTTGTCAGGAATTAAATCACAGAGACAAAACAGAGTGAAGTGTTTCAGTCCAGTTAATAATTGTTTTGGGCATTCCCCCAAAGAGAAGTGAAGAAATAGTAAACACTCAGCTGAGTTACCGTCACAGTACAGTACATACAAACAGGCTCTGTGTACTGCAGTCAGATCAGTCACTTTTTACAAAAGCATCTTTAATAGGATTGATATCAACAGTGTGTACAGCTTCATTTGTTTTTACTGCAATGGTACACACTGCAGTGAATGGACATACAGTAAGAGGAGGGTGAATGTTCTACATAAAACACAGGTCTGTGTTTAGACCCAAAATGATTAATTGGATTGCTCAAGACAATGTTTTCCACAAAAGTCTATGAGATTGTTTACAGTCCACATTTCAAATTGATTACCCGGAAGGCTGTGATCAGAGGTCAGTGTTGTGAAATAACAAAAACACAGAGACCCTTTGTAAGGACACATTCCTAAAGCAAACATAGATGCATAATCATGGTCCAGGTGAGCTCTTAGTCACGTGATCATGAAGTCACGGTTTTGTCTGCTTTTAGGTCCATCGTCAACTCTGGAAGGCTTCTGCTGGATCTTCATGTGCACAAATGCATTTTAAACGTTTAAACGGTATTTAGTTGTAAAGAATAAGGAAATTAAAATCAATCAAAAAATGCAAATCTGTAAGCTTTGAAGCAGAAAGCAAATGATTTGTGACATGGCATCTCACAGCACCTATAAGTTACTGTTAATCAATCGTTTTTATTATTTATTCATGGCTTGTTTTTTAGTTATTAAATGTATTTTATTTTTAATTGTATATCATTTTGTTATGTATGCCCTGCAAGTCGTCAACAAAATAATTTCTTAAATTGCGAATTGAGAGGAGGCCAGTTAAAACCTATAACATGGCGGCAGTTGCTCAGTCTGTAAGGACTTGGCCTTGGAACCGAAGGGTCACCGGTAAATGTTGACTGGTAGCTGGAGAGATGCCAGTTCACCTCCTGGGCCCTTCTGAGGTGCCCTTGAGCAAGGCACCGCACCCCCAACTGCTCCCTGGCACAGGACCGACTGGCTGCTTCTCCACTCTGGACCTCTCCAAAATGCACGTGCATGTGTTCACCTGTGTGTGTTTGTACTGCGTCTTGTATAACACAAAAATGCATGTTCATGTGCACCTAAATACTTGTACTGTGTGTGTGTATAAGAAAAATCAGAGTGGGAATAAATAAAGGTTCTTCTTAATCTTCTTCCTCTGTCGTTTAAGCAAAAAAATATTTACCATCAAACACTTCTCACTTTGTGTGCATGGATTTATTGTATGAGTATTTAATTTCAATCTTTATTTTGAACAGGTAAAAAAAACTAATAAAAAAACAAATGTGAAAAACAGAATACCGTATTGTTAGAATACAGTATTTATCAATATTCAAAATTATATTGATATATTCAACAAAAAATTGTCATAATATTTATATATTCAACAACACATATTCATAATAATATTTATATATTCATCAAAAATGTTCATATTAATATGTATATATATTCAACAAAAATATTAATAATAATAATAATTAAAGCGTTGAGCGGGTCTTCGACGCTCCGCAGGCTGTTGTCCGCACGTCGACGTGTCATAGGTGTCTCGAAGACTCGGCCGTTGGCAAACGTGGGAAGTTTCAGGCCGATCGGACAACGTACATAGGAGTTACAGCAGTATCACAAACATTGTGTTTGATGGCGAGTGATCTGTTGCCATGGCAACGGCATTTGATGACACCCCATAATACGCCTAGATGTGTTGAGGGCTGCATCGTTATCAAACCTGTGAAGTTTTGGGCCGTTTGGAGCATGTTCAATGGAGTTATGAGAAAACCGTGTTTCATGGTGAGCATTGTGTTACCATGGCAACAGCATTTGACAAAATCTCCAAACTGACACATATATCTCTTGAGGGCTGGACCGTTAGAACACATGTGAAGTTTGTACACTTTTTTCCAATGAGTTACGACAACATCGTGTTTTATGGCGAGTGATCTGTCACCAGGGCAACGGCCTATGATGACATCCCATAATTGACATAGAGCTGTTGAGGGCCGGACCATTA
>JAAKFY010000004.1:31286714-31298236 GCA_011823955.1 Dissostichus mawsoni | reverse complement strand
CCCTCCCCCACTGGTCGACGGCGGGGTCAGGGGGTTATCACCGGGCTGGCAGCACGGCGTCCCGGGGCCCTGCTGAAGAGGGTCGGTACCCTGAACAGAGCCGCAGTCACCCAGGTAATGGAGACATACTGGAGTGGAGACATGTGGGATGCATTGTTGTCAGATCAGATGTGACAGTCCCCAGGCAAATCACAACATCAAGAAGGCAGCCTTTATTAATCCCCTAGGGGAAATTCAGGTTTCACACTGTTTTTGTTATTCAGGTATAGTTCAAATACACATCTGCATTGATGGAGAGGTTTCAGAGCAAAGGAGCTGCCATGTTTTGGCATCCAGGAGCAGAAGGGTTCAAAACAATAAAACATAGACTTAAAATATAGCCTGGCCAGTAACCACTGTAAAACCATTACAAACATATTTATAAAAAAATCTGCATTCAACTTTGTAATGTACCGACCAATTATTTTCAAAGCATTGGTTCTGTTGAGTTGATCTTTGATCTTTGAAACCTTTATAGTTTTGATACTTTATCCATAATAGGCGTACCAACTGTGGACCCCTACTGCTCTATGCCGCCTTACATACCTATCTTCAACGCATTGCATTTCGCCGTGTATAGATATAAACACAGCAGTTATTTTTATGTTAAGAAAAAGCCCAAGAAGAATTAATGAATACATTCTATCATTACATTACTAGCTGACAAAGAAAGACTCCACTAAGACGTCACTCAAATACTTCTTAATAACTTATGCATCAATAATATATTTGTTACCTTGGTAACCTGAGGCCTGTACTACGAAGCCGGTTCAACATAACCTGGATATGTTTGAGTTACCCGGTTTACCTAATCCAAAACAAACGCGCTCTCGCTAAGCGGTCCTACGACGCTGGTTATCAACTCGTTAACTCAAGCCACTTTGCCCTATCTAGTTATGTGCGCGTTCACATGAAAGGGGCGGGGTTGACTTTAATTACATTTGACTCGAGTGTTTCGTCAACTTAATGTGTTGCTTAAAATAATACTTCTGCATACAGTATGTGACACTGTGAGTGTTGCACGGCCAGATACGGCTCAAGAAGCTGACTCAGATAAGGAAATATATGATACATTATGATGTGATATGAATGATAATGGGACACATCGATGTCTGCACTCACAGTGCAGCGGACTGTACGTAATGTTACTTTGATCCGGTTACTTATGTTAACTTGTGGCAGATATTTAAGTAAGCTTTCTTAACGCTAATGTTATAATAGTCAGATTGCTCTGAAGATGGGAGGTGATATTCTATTAATGTTCACGTTCACACAGTCGGTGATTTTTGCCGGCCGTCTTTCCTGCAACGGCAGTTTGAACTGTATTTCCTTTATCCTGTAATATGACTTGATAGCTTTAAACTCAGCACACTGAGCTCTGATTGGTCAGCAGGCGGTGCTTTCACTGAGTTGATCTCTAATCCTGGAACCTAACCTGCTCCGGACCAGGCTAGCCGTTCAGCATAAGTTACCATGGAGATCTAGCCCGCTAAAAAGAGAACCAGCGTCGTAGGACCGGAAACCCAGAGTTTTCCCTGAAGTTAGCCCGCTAAGCGAAAATCCGGCTTCGTAGTACAGGCCTCAGGTCTAGTAGCATCAGACCTGCAGACTGTACTCCTGCTGCTTCCTGACCTGGATCTTACCCACCTTCATTACGCCATGGTTGCCTGGCAACAAACATCATCATCTGGTATCCAGGAGCAGCAAACTCTGTCTGCTTCAGACCTTAAACACTTTAAAAATGTTTCCAAATTACCCCATAATTATCTATTAAGCGCTGTAATGGCTTAATAAGAATCTAAATTGCCTCATGAATTACGGCAGCCGACCCCAGACCACTTTCTTTTTCGATTTCACTTCAGTTATAATCGTTAAAGCAGTATTTTACTGACTTTATATTCAGTTATGTCATCCCACTGGGGATAAAATTCATTTTAATAGACTTAAAACAAATCTTTCAATTCTTATCTTTCAATTCTTAATCTTATAAATAAAAGTTCAAGTTTGATCTTATACACACTGACATTGTAGAGGCATATGCAAAAGCTGATTGGCTAACGTTACTCACTGAGTGTAATGGTGAAGCTGCTGCTCTCTTCTCTCTCCCGTTACTCCCATTTTGAGTATTAATCTGAATTATGCTTTATTTCAGGCAGTACGTTTTCAAAATCTTGCCTTACGGTTATACTGTGTCTCTCATTCGCAGCAGAAAGCCAGGCCGAAAGCGAAGCCCTTCATCCAGCGCCCCGAGGCCCCGTACAGGAAGCCAGAGGCTCCGAGGCGGCCGTACCGGCAGCCGGACCCCCGCAGGGGACAGAGCGCAGCGGGGGTCCGGAAACCCTTCCAGCTGAGACGCCGGTGAGAACAGCTTCAGGAACAACCTGTGCAATGTGTTGATCTCTGAACACAAGGGGAACTCAGATTTGTACATACCTTTTTAGCATTATATTTAATGTAATGTTTTTAACAGTCATACACACATAGAGATTTGCAAACACCCCTTGCCCGCGCCCTTAACGTCAAATATTCTGGGAGAAATTACAAAAAGTTAAAATTCATTCAAATTCTTGGTTTTTTTGCGTTTTTTTATGCATGTTTGTTGTATGCATGTGTGAAATGTTTCTTTGTAAAGTGTCTTTAAGTACTTAAAGCAATATATATATGTAATATTATAAAAATAATAATAATAATAATGATTATACTTATATAACTATATATATTTTTTATAATTGTGGTCATAACACTAATAATACATTATTATTATTTTAAATGTATTTTAATACTATTCTATATTTCAATGAGATATGATATTTTTTTTATAGGGTTTTATTATTTTATATGATTTTCTGATCACTTCCAGAAATAGCGTAAAATCCTCTCATATTTCTTAAAATTATTGGATTCTTACCTCATAGGTCTTTTTTTCCAAACAAAGGCATAATTCAATTATCAAGGTGTGTTCAGCTATGTCAACACACACAACACTGTAATCTACATTAGCTAAATCCTGTAGCAAATTACATACAGCATCACACACAGTTCACATGCAGCTGTACTTAACAGTGCTGCCCTTTTACTCCTGCAGACCACTGCCCCCTGTCCAGCAGCAGACTCAGAGAGACGCCCGCCAGGCCACCTTCCTGTTCCACAGAGGACTCAAGGTACGGGATGGGTTACATGACATCCAGAGTGTTGAAATGCAGTGTATCTGTAAATGAAACTGAAAGTGTTTTCTGTGAGTGTGTGCCTTTAAACCTGTTTATGTTGCCATTCAAGACTTACATCTCCAATTTTACAGGTGCAGGCCCAGGTGATAAAGCCAAGTCCTCACAGTCCTCACAGTCCTCACAGTCCTCACAGTCCTCACAGTCCTCACAGACCTCACAGTCCTCCAGCCAGAACTCGCCAGTGAGTATTATAGGATGACACAGAGTCTAATTGTCTCTAGTGGTTGAATGCCTGTATGTCTCAGTATTAAGTATGAGGAAAGGAAGTTCTGTTTGCCAGTGTTTGTGTGCTAAAGCGCAGTGTCTCTGTTTGTCCACCAGGTGGCGCACATCATCAACCAACAATGGAATCTTGACTGTTTCAATTGACAACCCCACAGCCAGGACTCAGCCTGAGTAAATATCTTTAATTACATTTTTACACAGTGACATCCTTCGCATAAGCATGTATTATTTATTACTGCTGTATAGTATTTTATTATATTACACACAAAGAAATACAGAAATATCCACCCCCTTCTCACACACACCTCGTGATCAAAGTGACTTCTTCCAGGCCCCCCTCTGCTTGGACCCTGCATCCCCCAGCAGCCATTGCAGCCCCTCCGAAGGTAGAAACCGTGGAGAAGAAGATCCCCAAAGGAGTGCCTCTGGAGTTTGACATCAACAGTGTTGGGAAACCGGTGAGAGCGCAGTACTTATCACTATCAGTATGCTTAGGCTGGAGCCACACGAGGACGATAACGCAAACGGACTGAAATCGATATCAAAAAAGTCTTCCGTCCACACGCAACAGGCACCAGAAACGTGTCCGTTCACACGAGACCGCTCGAAAGCGCTGGAGACGCTGTAGTACATATGCCGGGCCTGTAAGTGGCACTGTACTCCTGCCACAAAAGCAGCGAAGAAGACTTCCCGCGCATGGTTGCCATGGTTGCCCTTCTGTTTATTCTCCGCTGTGGACGCTCTGGCTCTTTTTCTCCCTCCCCGAGGCAAGCGTTTGCTCCTACTCTCCGGTAGTCCACCAGCAGATGAAAAACACCCACCTCTCCGCGTCTTCCAAGGGACGAGGGAACCGTGCGGCAGAGTTTCAGTTAGATTTTGTTTTCGCCGGTCAACATGTCCGTTAAAGTTAAAATCTTCCGGACAAAATTAGAAAAGTGCCGGTCAAAGGTCTTCTTTGTTATTTATTGAGCTTTAAAACAAATTGATAACGACTATATAATAATAATATAAGAATAAAAAACGGAGCCTCTCTTTTCCTCCCCCTCTTCTGACAGCCCAGCAGCTGACCTCTGAGCAGGAGAGGTGGGGAGAGGCGGGGCTATTGCTTCAACGTTATCAGGAAATGATCGTATAGGCGTAAACACGGAGCCGTTTGCCCCCTCAGAGCGTTTCGTTTGCAGATCTACCCACCTTGGGACCCGTTATCGTTATCTGCGTTTCCATGTCGGCCTTGTGTGGCCAAACCGTCTATCTGATAGAGAACTGTAGCAGATACGACCGTTATCGTCCTTGTGTGGCCGAGGCTTTAGATACACAAGCATTGGACTGTTTTAATTTCAATGAATTTTGAGGAATGAAAATCAAGTATTTGAACACCATGAAACACGTCCCATTTTCTTAAGCAAGTGCTTAGAAAGTCCTCCGAATTAAGCTTCACTGATAAGTTTAAATTGGTGACTTGAATATGTACATTAGACCAGGGGTTCTCAAACTTTTTGTTTATGCGGACCACTATTTATTATCAAGGATTTTCGCGGACCACCTCCTATGCAAACCGTAAAAATAAGTACTATATAAACGTAGCGTTAAAACGCCGATATTTTTTTATAGTTAATTATAGACAATCAAAAGTAAATTGAAGCCTATTTGATACTTTTGTGACCGGTGTCTGTCTGCGTTGTGTATGTTTCTCAAAGAGGACGGCGGACGGTATTTTAATTAGGTCATCCCAAACAATGCCACAAGTGCGCACGCGCGCAGTGCACTCACAAAACGGGCAGACAGGTCTACAAAAAACTACCGGTATGCTCCTACTTTAGTTACTTTACTGCAAAAAGCAGACGGCGCTGTGCTCAACACACACACACACACACACACACAGGCATATAAGTAACATAAACAATGTATAGGCCTAAGTTGCATAAAGGCTTGAGCTACAGTATTGCAACTAAGCAGACAGCGCTGCTGCTTCTCTCTCTCTCTCTCTACTTTCAAAATCTATTTAAATCTCAAAACAAACAAATTAACTTATTAAATAAACGAAACGAAAAATATAGCCTACTCAGGGGTGGATCTAGAAAAATATTCATGGGTGGCAGGAGATTTTGAGGGGTGGCATCCCCTGGCAGAAGTATATGCTGATTTAATCTCAGTCATATCAATCAATGTTAACTTGGAAAGCCACAATATTGTTCGCCAATCATATTTCCACGCTCGCGCCAGGGATGGGGGAGGGGTTACAAGGCTCGTGTCTTGTGGTGCATTCAATTGCACTTGGACATTAGAGATTTTCTCATAGTGTCCGATGAGCCCAACGACCACTACCCCACTGCCTGATATCATTAGAAAGCTAGGAATATTCTCTTTCCAACAGTGTATACAACTCAAAATGTGTCTTCGGGTCCCCAAAAATCCTTGATAATAAAAAGTGGATTTTATTTCGCTTTTTTCCACGGACCACCTGCAGTACCCTCGCGGACCACAGTTTGAGAACCGCTGCATTAGATAATTAAAAAAAGACATTAATCACATCATTTATTTGTAAAAAAAAACTATATACTTTTGACAATTATTATTTAGAAGTCCAGAAAACGACGCAAATGTCTTTTAATGTAATTGTGTAATGTCTATAGGACCACTGAAATAATTTCTCTCAGTAAAGTTGTCTTTTTTGTCCGTGCAGCAAACAGCGCTCACCCTGAACGAGCGGTTCCGCATCCTGAAGGATCAGCGCTCCTCCACAGCACAGAGCGGCAAGGGCAGCAGATTTGTTACCGTTGGTTAGACGGCAAAAAGATTGTGAGGCCAATTACCCAGAAGCCCCTTTGTCCTGTTCTACACAGTGAACCCAACCTTCCTGATGGAGGGAACAGACTGAACCACTGACTTTACTGAAGAAAGGGAGGATAACAACACGTGTCAATGGAGGAGTGTTAAAAATATGTTCCCATTCATTGTCCTCCACTGTCTGTGTTGTGGATGTCCCACACCGGGGAGGAAGGAACTCTTTCTCTCCCATGGCCTTGGAACTGTTGACACTATCATGACGACTGTTCAGACGCATCTCTCTTCACAGAGAACCGCTATGTGTTTGCAAGGGTGGCACCTATGATCTCTAAACCCTTTTTATGAGAATTGTTTTGTAATGTTTCTTCAAATAAATGAATTTTCTCTTTAACGATTTGTACAGGTTCAAATCACTGTAAAGTTCCATCTGCTCTTGTAATCAACATAACCCAGCCCCCCCTCTTCACAGTTTGAGGAACCCACGTTAATGGGTTTAAATGTTGTTAAAGGGAGACGTCGCAGCCTCCTATCTTTGTTTCCATTAGCCTTCAAACACCTTTTGAAAACAGAGTCCAAACACGTTATCTCCATTTGTTTTTACCAACTTGGAAAGCTGGCTTGATATGCAGCTCGTGTGGTAAGTCCAAAATAAAATGTATTCAAAGTTAAAAAAAAAGAAGATGTACAACTCAAATATGATTAGCAAACTTAGATTGTCCTGTTTTCTTAAAAAATAAACGTTAAGGAATGAAACGGTTGAGAACTGCGTCTTGTTGGCGTCTCCCACTCAAGTTGCCAATATCTGTCTCATAGGCTGCCGTTGTGGGAAATGTAGTCTTTTGTCTTAAACTAAATATTACAGATTTGACCACCAGGTGGCAATATTATTTGACCTTTGACATAAAACAAAAACTCGCTCTAACAGGACAGTTTCACCAAAAATCAACACTATATTATAATACAATAACTGTATGACCCTCAAAACACAGTGTACATCTGTACATCCACTGGTCCTGATGCTCATCCTAAAGGGAGAATATAGCTTCCTCTGCTTCACCTTATGAGTCAGACTGTAGCCAGCACTATTGAGTTAAAGGGGAGTTCACAACAAAATAAAACCTTTTTATTTTATTGATCATTCTCGATGTCTCGTGTTGGAGATATCCGCTTCATATGCAACTAATTGGTTTGTGGTGCTCCAAGCGCCAAAGAAATACATTTGTGTCACTGGGTCATATCTGGAAAGAGACATAACTGTTTTTTTAATATAGAGTGCCATTTAGAGACATGTTATTGGAGATAAAGCAAAGATTTCTATGGCTGATAACGCACACCTAAACAATCTAGATTGATAAATAGCACTCCAGGCTAGAGGGAAAATATACTTGTGATTTTATGGCAAATTGTCCCTTTAAAAATAAAATATTGTATTAAACTAGTTAAAATGAGACAAAAGAAACCCATATTATGGAATCTGAATATTGCTTTTATTTAAATACATTAAAATTTGCAATGTAACAAAACTATTGGCATATGAATCTCAAACACCATTTAAATGAACAAAACATGGCTCACTTCATTTTTCTGTGACTAGTGTCAGTAACACTAGGTTATTTTTCTCTGCTCCGCCTCATCCCCCCCCCCTTCTCCCACTTACACTGTTCACAGACTATCTTACAATAAGAGTGCTGAATAAAAATGAGGTAAGAAAGTGGTTTGAAGATTACAGATCATGCAGAACATGCTGAACAGCAACAAAATATCGTGTGAAGGAGGAAGTAACAAAAAAAAGAAATACATGTGTGCATTTAAAAATAATCAATTTCTTTACACAGCTTTGCATCTTTGGTTACAAAGTAGGTTGAATGATTTTCACAGCTTCCCCCCCCCCTGGCCCCTCAAGATAAACATTGGGAGGGAAAAAAAAGCATGAAGGTGGGGGTGATGGCAATACTAATTCCTTTTTAGATAACAGAATGATATCTTCAAATACCTTTCTGCAGGCTCACGTTACGATTTGATGTCGACGGGTGAAGAGACACCCGTCAAGGCTCTTAATACTTTATATTTGACAAAAATGTACATTCATACTTGCGGAAAAGGGTTATGGCCACTGTGAATGTGTTTTTGAGATTCGACCAAGTGATTTATTTATTTTTAATTCTGAGGAAAAAAAACTCAAGACGTAAGACTTTTTTTCTCAGAATTTGAAATAAAAATCAGAATTACTATTTTTCCTCAGAATTCTATAATTAAAGTCAGAATTCCAACTTTTTCCCCTCAGAATTCTGACTTATTATCCGATTTATGAGAATAAATGGAGAATTCTACTTTTTTTTTCTCAGAATAACATTTATTTTTCCAGAATTCTCACTTTTCCTCAAAATTCCGAATATATTTCTCAGAATTCGGAAATTGAATTCAGAAATATGACTTTTTTCTTAGAATCATGAAATTAAAGTCAGAATTCCTACTTTTTTTCAGAGAATTCCCCCAAAAAAATCTCAGAATCCTGACTCTTCCCAAAACTACATTAGCCACATTCACACCGCAGTACTTTTCCCACTTTAGTTCCGATATAGTTCCGAAATGTCACGTTCACACCAAAAAGGGCCGGAACTAAAATGAGTTCATGAGAACCTTTTTACCCCCTTTTCCGTCCCTAGAGAGCAGGGACTTTCGTGGAGAAAAAGGTTCCTATTTCTGATTGGCTGGGCGGAATGCAAACCACGCCCCGTAAAACTCCCAAAAGGTTTTGTGAAGCCGCCATTTTATTATCCTCGCATTGGCATTATTAGCATTAGCATTAGCCCAGCGCACAAACGCAGAGAGACTAACTTATGGCAACACAAAATAAAACATGGGAGCGGTGGAGTGATGAGGAGGTGTCGGCGTTCTGGCGATGTACTCGGAAGGCTTCAGTAGAAGCTGCTGGGAGTCCCAGCAGCTTCTACTGAAGCCAGTCCCCAACTCCGGGGACTTCCGGCCGGGGACTTCGGGTGGCAGTATACGCCGTGAAGTTGTTTGCGGCCTGCCAGTAAACCCAAAGCAGAAGAAGAAGTGACGTCAGCGGCTTCATTTGCCTAATCCTCCCCCAGGGACTTATTCCGGTGTGAACGCGATCTGTACTTAGTTCATGAGAACTAAAGAGTTCTCATGAACTAAGTTCTCATGAACCTTTGTGGGAAAAGTACTGCGGTGTGAATGCGCCTCTTCTTTTTTGTAACTTTTTGGTCAGATCGCAAAAAAATATCAAATGTGGCCCTAATCCTCTTCCGTACATACCGGATCTGCTTGCTGATTTGAGTTAGTGTTAAACATTTGTCAGATTTGTTTTAAGCTTACGTTTTCAACAAACGTAAAGCATCACTATTTTGAAAGTATGGCCGATCTGTTGAAACACTGAAGAAGAAAGTGGAAACGAGTCACCGGGCTACTGTTGGACAGGTTCGTGATATTGTTTAGGTGTGAGAATAGCAGCCCTGTAATAAATAAAGACATGAAAGATGCAAGGGTTTATGTAAAGGTGGCGGCAGCGGTGGTGCGCTCCAGAAACTCTCTTTCCATTTCTTACTTTACAACATGAAACAGCAAGGCTCAAAAATACCCCCGTTACCCACTCATATGTCATTTAAAAAAATAATCGCTCTTTTTGACAATCACTCCCGTTTGTCCCTTATGTGAAGTGAAGCCCCCCCTCTTTGTCCGACACCCTGCTGAGGTCACGGGCCAGTCTGGAGAAGACATCCTGTCCACGAGCTCCCCAGCAGGCTCCGGGAACACAGCCAAGATGAAACCAAACACCCTCACGCCCCCCTCTCTACACAAACTTTCTCTGTCTCTCGATGATTGCATTAACACTGGAAAAGGCCCACAGTACAGATGCATACACACTTACATTCCAACACTTGCTTACTAACTCACCCACGCACACACACACACACACACACACACGAGCACTGCACTTTGTGGTCAAGCTGGTGGCTAAGAAGACAATGTTTGTTTTTTTAATCTTCTTTTTTAATTTCACATACACTAGATGTAATCGATTTTTTTCTTTTCGGATGCACTTCAAGCAGAGGTGACGTTGGGCTGCGGTTGGCTGGGGTCGAGCGGAGTCTGGAGCGGCTGGGGTTTGGGGTGGAGCTGCGGCTGGGGGTGGGGCTGCTGAGGCTGAACTTGAAGCGGAGGCTGGGCCTGCTGCTGAGGCTGGCTGAGTCCTTGCTGGGGGGGGTGGTGCTGGAGCTGGGGGCCGGCTGTGCGGGCAGCTGAGACAGCTGCTCGCTGTTGGCCAGAGATTTCAACACAGCGTTCTCCTTCTCCAGCACAGAGTTCCTCTCAAACAGCTCCTTGATCTGCTCCTTCAACACCTCCACCTCTTCCCGCACCGCGTACATCAGATGGCTTTTCACCAGGTCCTGCGGGAACATGTGACATAAAGAAATTAATATATAGGACCTGACCAGAGGCAGCGGTGACACAAGGATGATTTATGATGTTCAGCATGCAGCAGACAAGGACATCAGAGGGAAGATCAAGGCTACAGGCTACATGTGTTCATGCTAGCTGTGTGCCCCTGCTCAACGGCAAAGACGAACAAATATCAAGAGTGCTTGGTTCTTATAAATATTAGAATAAGTAAGAGACAAATGCATTCAGGAACTACCAATAATATAAAGAATTAAGAATTAAGGACAAAGTCAAAAGACACAGTATATGTGTATGTCTCTGTCCTTCCATGTAACGGAATACATTCTTACAATACAAATAAAAAGTGCAACAACATTTCTTTCATCGAATAATCTGCCCATTTGTATTTCAATTACTGGTTGCGTCTATAAATATGTCAGAAAATACTAAAAAACTTGTCAGTCCCAGTTCTACAAATTGTATTTAAATGTTTATGATGTGAACAGAAAAAACTGTCCTCTGATATTTTGCATGAAATGTCTTCCAAAAATGGCTGGATTATTAAAATATGCGTTTGGTCCATTGCAGCTCTAGAGAAGTGTACGATGCATGGTCAATAGAGTACTCACCATTGCCTGTTCAATTTTATTGTCAATGGCAGCAACATTGGTTCCCGAGGCCCTGTGAAAAAGAAAAGATAAGGTCTTTTAGAATTTATCCCAAAGCTTTCAGGATACAAAACCTCCAGAGGATAGTCATCTTTAACTCTCAGCATACAAAAACATCAGAAACCCACCACATTAATAAATAAAAGAAAAAGGATTAGACAAGACA